>APFE031183760.1:333759-356450 GCA_000404065.3 Pinus taeda
AAAAATTGTTCATTTATGTAATGTAAAGGAGGTTGCCCCCTCGAAGAGGCTGAATTCTAAGGCGTTGATCTATCTTTTCTATCTTTTTCTTGAGCTGGTTCCATAACAGAGTGCCAAGAGTAGTGGCCAACATGGTAGGGAAAATGAGGAGGAGAATGTTTCACTCGCATCTAAGGGCAAGAAGATGGCCAAGAAGGAATCTTCTAGTGGGGCCAAGCAACAAAAGCGAGAACAAAAGTGAGATGCTTTGTGCGTAATAAGATGAGTCATTGTCTTTCAGTGTCCCAACAAGAAGGAAAAGAAGAAGGGTGTGACAGGATCAACCAAGGTGGATGCGTTTTCCATCAAGTTTGATATAGAGTTTGCATTAGTGGTGAGTCTAGGCACTAGTGATATAGAGCAAAAGGCTCTTGAGTAGGGGAGTGTTGATTTTTGGGTTAGCATTGGATGTGCTCTAGCTCCGAAATTTTGTGGAGGAGCTAGAACACATGAGATCTCAAAGACCCAGAAATCGTTTGGTGAAATTCCCGGATTGTATTTTATTAAAATAATTAATATTTTTTATGGGGTTCCTAAGTCGAAACTTAGGAAAATAAAAATATTAATGGGTATTAATGAAAATATAGGTGAGAAGCTTCTAAGAGACGAGGATCAAGTCTAATTTAATCTTAACCGTTGATTAGAAACTTAATCTTGGTCGTTGATTCATCAACAGGAAAACTATAAGAGGAGGCTTGAGGGTCAGTTAGAGATACACCGAGTGAGCATATTGATCAGTCAGTCAAATTTTCTGGGGTGTGGTTTGCTGAGAGAATCGAACCAGTGATTTGTTATAGTGAGAGGGGCAGAAGTAGAGATTTGGATCAGAGAGTAAGTTCTGAGCCAAAGAGTACGTGGCAGAGAGGTAGCTTGAACAAGAAGACAGTGCAGAGGCCTACGCAACCCAGGAGGGGTTCACGCAGAGCCTACGCAGTCCAAGAGGGGCTCACGCAGTTGCAGTGCAGAGTGTCATATATAGTCTGAGATTTTGCTAGAGAATCGAAGTTCTGAGCCAAGAGGGCTAAATGACAGTCTCCATCGGCGGATCGATCCAACAGTTGGGGTGATGTAGTTCTCCAAAGGCAAGACACAAGCCCATGCAGTGATTACGTAGGGGCTACACAGTTTTTGCTGGGAGGGTGCTAGATCGGAGAGTAAGTTTTGAGCCAAAGAGTACGTGGCAGAGAGGTAGCTTGAAAAGGAAGACAGCGCAGAGGCCTATGCAACCCAGGAGGGGCTCACACAGAGCCTACGCAGTCTAAGAGGGGCTCACGCAGTTGCAGTGCAGAGTGTCGTAAATAGTCCGAGATTTTGCTGGAGAAGCAAAGTTCTGAGCTAGGAAGGCTGAACGACAGTCTTCATCCAGCAAATCGATCCAACAGTTGGGGTGACGCAGTTCTCCAGAGGCAGGACACAAGCCTACGCAGTGATTGCGTAGGGGCTACGCAGTATTTGTTGGGAGGGTGCTAGATCGCTCATCGGGTCAGTCGGGGCTTGGGGACGAGTTAAACCCTCATATGTATTTGTTGTTGTCGTGATTTCTCTGTAAGGTTTGTTGATGTGAGACACAACCTGTTGTACTTAGATTCTGCTTGCTTATTAATACAAAACCCTCTATCTATTGCACCAGTTTTCCTGTGTTGGGTTTTTTCGAGGATGTGTTGTCCAAAAATAACGATGTCCCTTGCGTGTGCGTCTCAATTATTACTTCAGTTTATGATTTGTATATCAGTGTAGATTGCAGCAGTGTTTACATCAATGTTTATGTAATTAAATAACTTGTTGAATTAAATAACAAGTAGGAGATGTTAAACCAGTCACTGCAATAGGATTTATGTTTCTAGATTCAGAAATTTTCACATGGTATCAGAGCGATTGCAGATCATAGGACACTGAAGCCATCAACCGAGAACATCCAGCAAATCTGTTGCAGAGAGGCAGTTGTCCCAAGTGACAGTGTTGTTCCAAGGCTTGAAACAAATAGGAAGGGTGACACAGTGCAGAATAGGTGACGCAGAGGCTCACGCAGTGCCTGCGTTAGCATTCTAAGCCAGGAAAAGATGACATAGTAGCCAGGAGGAGCCCAAGCAGCAACTGCGTCAGCTCTCTGGGCCAACGCAGAAAACAGAGGGGCAGATCAGGCTCACGCAAAGCCACGTCATCTTTCTAGACTAGGAAGGAGTGACGCAATGACCAGAAGGAGCTGATTTAGCTCACGCAGTGACAGTGTGAAGCCTAAGGAGCTCAGGTTCTTCAATTGTTGAGGCAGAGGGAGCAATACAAATCGGATCTGAGGTGTTGGTGGGACGTTGTTACTGTTGGTGCATAACAGTGTCTAAGGAGATTGAACCAAGGTAGAGGGAGTCACTGCCTTAACAAATTTCTTGCCAAAGAAATCTAGATCCAGGTTGCTGAGCAACAGCAAAGGAGGATCAGAGAGAGATGATTCGGCAGTATTCGGCAGAAGGATTTCCGTGAAGGAAATCGAATTTCAGTCCTTAGAGGATTTCTAGCGCCAAAGAAATCTAGATCCAAGTTTTGTTGGGGCAGCAGCGAAAGAGGTTGAAGAAAACTTGTTCAACACTCATTTGAGCAAAGATGGCAGTTAATGGACAAAGAGATCAGGACAAGTTGGATGGAGCATCCAACTTTATCATCTGGAAGGCCAGGATCCTGGCAGTCTTGGACAAAAATCACATCAAGGATTATGCCTTGAAGACAGTTGTTGTTCCAATTGATGTTGATCCTCTCAAGAAGTACGAGGAGGCTCCGGCTAAAGCAAAGTGCATGACCTTGGATGGGGTCAAGGATCATGTGATCACACATATTGCTGAGAAGGACATAGTAAAGGAAATGTGGGAGGCTTTGACCACTTTATACGAGGGAACTTTCATTCAACGGAAGATGTTGCTTGAGACTCAGCTGAGACAGTATCAGATGCAAAAGGAAGAAGAAATTGATCCCTTCCTTCTTAGGTTGAAAGCGATCATACTCAAGAAGGGGGAAGAGGAGGATGCAGCTCTCGCATCAACAGGGCAACAAGGGCAGCAGAAGAGGAAAAAGAAAGATATATCCAAAGTCAGATGCTTCAAATGTGTGGAACTGGGTCATTTCGCCACTCAGTGCCCTCGAAAGAAGGCAAGGAAGAGAAGTCTAACTCAAAGGTTGCTCCAGCAAAAGCTGACAAGGAGGACGATGATGAGGATTGTGCCATGAGTGCTCATGCACCTCTAGAGAAGAGATGGGGAGATATTGAGTTGTAGTCGGGAGGACTACACAAGGGCAAGATCCTCGAGGTTCCCAAGCTCTTGGATCACATACGGCTACGGGAGCCCTTAATGACAGTAGCAGAATGACAGGAGTCAATTTGTGCGAGGGATGATGGAGAAACAGTGGCAGAGCTAAAATGCCAGAGTCTAAAGCAGCATAGTGGAGTGTTGTAGTAGTCCAGGAAGCACAGAGAAGATACAACAACAGTGCAATAGCATCAGAGGGTCAACACAGATTAGCAGCAAAGGTAGCTTGAGCATCACAGGGTATCGAGACTAACCAACATGTCATCTTTTGGGTGACTTTTCAATTGCTTACTTCTTAGCAACTGAGTTGCAGTGCAGCAGTTAGCAGTGGCAATGCTATGGGCAGCATGATGCAGCGTATTGAGAGGGAGTTGCAGTACAGATGTAGCAGTGACAATGGCAGTGTCATGGGCAACAGTACAGATTGCAGTAGCGCAACGGATGAAGGGCAGCAGGTTGAGCATCAGCAGCGCAGAGGACCGATGTCGTGGATTAGTGTGTTAGTTTTGTTGGGAAGTATTGCTAGAGCAAATTCCTCGTTAAGAGGGAGTGTTGATTTTTGGGTAGCATCAGATGTGCTCTAGCTCTGAAATTTTATGGAGGGGCTAAAACACATGAAACCTCCCAGACCCAGAAATCTTTTGGTGAAATTTTACATGGATTGTATTTTATTAAAATAATTAATATTTTTAATGGGGTTCCTAAGTCTAAACTTAGGAAAATAAAAATATTAATGGGTATTAATGAAAATATGGGTGAGAAGCTTCTAAGAGACAAGGATCAAGTTTAATTTAATCTAAGCCATTGATTAGAGACTTAATCTCGTTGTTGATTCATCAACAGTCAAATTATAAGAGGAGGCCTAAGGGACGGTTGGAGATACACAAAGTGAGCATCTTGATTGGTCAGTTCGATTTTTTGGGGTGTGGCTTGCTGAGAGAATTGAACTAGTGATCTGTTGCAGTGAGAGGGGCAGAAGCAGAGATTTGGATCGGAGAGTAAGTTTCGAGCCAAAGAGTACGTGGCAAAGAGGCAGCTTGAGTAGGAAGACAACGCAAAGCCTACGCAACACAGGGGGGCTCACGCAGAGCCTACGCAGTCCAGGAGGGGATCACGTAGTGGCAGTGCAGAGTGTCGTCTATAGTCCAAGATTTTGTTGGAGAAGCAAAGTTTTGAGCCAAGAGGGTTGAACGACAGTCTTTGTCCAGTAGATCGATCCAGTAATTGGGCTGATGTAGTTCTCCAAAGGCAGGACATAGGCCCACGCAGTGATTGTGTAGGGACTACGCAGTATTTGTTGGGAGGGTGCACAATCGCTCATCAGATCAGCCGGGGCCCGGGGACGACGTAAACCCTCGTATGTATATCTTGCTGCCATGATTTCTCTCTAAGGTTTGTGGGTGTGAGAGACAATCTGTTGTACATAGATTCTGCTTGCTTAATAATACAAAACCTTCTATCTGTTGCACCGGTTTTCCCAAGTTGGGTTTTTCCGGGGACGTGTTGTCCAAAAATAACGGTGTCCCTTGTGTATCTGTCTCAACCATTGCTTCAGTTTATGATTTGTATATTAGTGTAGATTGCAGTAGTGTTTACATCAATGTTTATGTCATTAAATAACTTTTTCAATGAAATAAGAAGTAGGAGATGTTAAACCATCACTGCAATAGGATTTATGTTTCTAGATTCAAAAAATTTCACAGCACACCATAGAGTTCCAGATCCTAAGGAGGTGCATAGGGATCAGGAGAATCACGGACTTCTAGAGTGGTGAGAAACAACTTCCTCAGTAAGAGAGAGTGTTGAGAAAAAGGGTACCAAGGAAGTGTTTCCTAGTGTCTTTTTGCCCTTGGCCTAAGAAAACACATGAGACACCCTTTTAGTAAGTGACTTTATGAGTTATAAAAGTAATGTGACTTTTAGTCACTTTATGAGGTTCAAAAGTACAAAGAAATTTAATGTATTAAAGTCACTTTATGTTTTTAAAGTGACTTTATGAGAAAAAGTACATGGTACTTTATATTATTAAAGTTACTTTATGTTTATAAAGTGACTTTATGTGGAAAGAGATACAAGGTACAAAAACAACATTAAAGTGACTAGGGAGACTCTTAATGAAGGGGGTCAATGGGAGATTAAATCTCCACCCTTGATCAAGGAGAGCAGAGATCTAATCTCAACCCTTGATCATTGGGTTAGGGCTTCACTTCAGTATGAGAAACTAAAAAGGGAAAAAGGCAAGGAGAACTCATTTGTTCTTCAAGTGTAGAGTTGGAGAAGGAGAAGAAGAGAAGAGGAAGCTAAGAGAGCTTCAAGAGGACGCTAAGAAAGTTTTGTTACCACTCAAACCAAGAGGGGACCTAAAGGGGTTCCTAAAAGGCCAACAGCTAGGTTAAGGGCAACTGTGGAGGCTTAGCCCACTGTCACCACAGCTAAGTCTCACTGCGCTTTACGGACTTTCAGCGATGGGAAGAGTCTCAGTAGTGTAGGGATTCACTTGTAAAGTATATTTCAGTGGATAGGTGAGAAGTGACCCTGAAAACCCTTTCCCGAGGATGGAGTGAAGAATGAAGCTTGCTTGCTCTTTAAACAAGGGACTTGGTCCACCAGGGATAAGGGGTGATGATTAGAGGGTTGAGGGAGAAAGGATAGGTTTATGAACAAGTTTCTAAATCCCTATAATCCTTGGGAAACTTGTATTTCCAAATGGTCCTTGACAAATAGTCTTTATTGAGAAGGGGGACCACACGGGGTCAAGTGGACCCAGCCCAGGTTTGGGGATGGAATGTAGCAACCAATGATGTTCCAATCCTGGACAAGGTGAGGGGAATGGACCAAACAATAATACTTTCTTCAAAAGGTTGAATTGATCCTATTGAGGTCTAGCCTTGGGGATGCCTAGGCACAATTTGATCCTAGATTTAGGGCTTGAGATCCCCAGAAATTCCACCATTAGAATTGCCTCAAATTTGGAGGAGAGGGAGGGGACTCACTAGTGCAGTAGCCTATACGAGATCGAATTTTTTCCTTGGGTCAATTCCCAGGAAATTGATGCGCTAGGTGACCGAAACGGGCTAGACTTTGGGAAAAAGGGGAAAATGGTTGAAAGAGGGTTGAAAAGATCACCCTTTTTGAGGGATCGGTGCCTAGTTCACTTAGGGATATGGAGTCAAGGATAATGATGAGTAAGAACTTGGTTTCTTGATCAAGGAGGCCGAAAAAGTCAACTCCGTCCAAGCTTGACAGAAAAAAAAAAAAGAAAAGTGACCTTCAAGCATTTATACTTCAAAGCAAATGATGCAAGCTTCTCGAGATAAATAAATCTCTAGGACATTTCATTCATATAATGCTATACATTAAATTAGCTCAAACATGCTCAATTCCATATTTCGATAATGCAGCAACTAGCCTTAATTTTAGCAGTATGCAGAAACAAGAATAATACTATCAAAATTTACTTACAACGTTATAGAGAATATCCAACCACAATTTTGTTCACTCAATAAAGCTCTAAGACGAGAAAAATAGCCCAAATCAAAATTCATCCATCTCCAAAAATATCCACCAAGGAAAAAGTGCGAAAATTCACTATGATTAGAGAGATCAGAAGTCAAGTGATGATACAAATGAATGCATCTAGCATCAATATATATCCTCCTAAGGAGTTCAAATTAGCCTATGGGTCCTTGAAGATAAAATAATGTGCAAATAATAACTCCTAACGGTGACAAGCCCACCATACTAACTCATAATGTAAAACCAAGCCTCACAAGGGACCAAATAATGATGTATGCATGTCGTAGGGCCCTCCAAAGGCTCAATAACATCCTAAAGCGCCATATTGAGGAATAAATTCCTCAGAATATGATGCACAAAGGGGTGGCCCCTTATTCTCCAAATAGTAGACCTATGGTCCTCTCAATGAGTCTGAGGGCACATCAATGACCCCATGGGTCTACATATGAATCAGAGATGTTTGTATATCCTTTGCAAATGTCCAAATGGTGGAATGTGTTAGCACTTAGTAATTTTCTGAGGCTGCAGAAGAAAATCACCAAGGTAACCACAAACCAACTTTGAAAGCTGGGATCTAGCCCTACCAGCTTCAGAGAGGGCTCTCTTTGTAAGATTTAACTTTGTTTGATTGAATATTAGGCTAGTTATGAAGTTTGGGGTTTGATTTGTATTTGAATGGTTGGTTGATAACTAGGTTGCCATTGGGCTATGGAGTTTGTTACATAAAATACAATTGACAGCAGTGTTTACAAATAGATCTCACAAGGCAGGGTAGCCAAACTGAATGGATTCTTTAAGGTCTGTGAAATGGAGAAAAAGAACATATTTAAGGTCCACTCCAAATATAAAGCATTATTACCTCAATTCTATATTTAAAGATCAGAAGAAAAACATAGAAGTTATTCGTAGTCGGGTGCAAAGAGTAGATTTAAACAAATTCTTCCCTTTATTTATCTATTGAATAATTCAGATCTGGAAAACATGTGCTATAAACAGAGAAATATAAACACATGAGACAAATAAATGCACTTCACCAACAACTTCACACAAGAATTCTGTGAAAGAGCTTTTGTAATTACTAGTAATTTGTTGATGCTTTAGAAAACATATACAATAATGTTCTTCGTACAAAAGCCAACATCTCTTACTTCAAATGATGAAGTATTTATAAAAATTTTAAACTAAAATATCTTGAAAAAATATCAAGATTTGTTACAAATATCTCAAACTGTATTACACAAATAGAACTGAAATATAGGACATTCAAAACTAACGAATCTTCTTGGCACTATCTTTGTCGATCGCTGGTGACAAAGAAGAGCAATTTGAATTTGATAGTAACTCTTATTTGATGAGGTGGCATCCAAGTCACTAACTGTCTTTGAGATTTTTCCTCCCGAAATTCTAAAAAATAGGGTCCTGTAATCCCTTTGTATATCCCAAACCATAATAGTTGTTAGAAAATTGAGAGAGGTTTCTGTAAATGATGATGTTGGCAACAAAAACCACTTTCAATATTTGAAAATTTATTTCCACCTGCTCGGAAACTGCATTTGAAAACACTGACAAAATACAGGAAAATTCAGGAAAAAAATTGCAAAGATTCATCTAAATCTCCCAAACCATAACAGCTATTAGAAAACTAAGATGATGTTATAAACAAAAACCTCTTTCCGTTTTTGAAAATTCGTTCTCAGTTGTTTGTAAACCATGCATTAAATTACTGTGTTTTATAGGGAAAAACATAGTTTTAACTGACCATGAAACAGACATATGACTTGGAGGCGGGAGGTGACATGGAGGTGGGGGATCATGTGGAGCCACATGGTTGGTGGAAAGGAAGTGGGTTCGCAAGGGTGATGGGGAGAAATGACGTGGAGGTGAGTGGGTAAAACAGTCTAAGTGGCAGGCAGTGAGTGGTGCAAGAATGTTAGTGGGAATGGAACGGTAAGCGAGAGCGGGATCAGGGAGGAGGACCCGTGGCAGAATAGCAATGGAGGAGGAGCAAGGACATGGCAGGTGAATGTTGGCACAAGAGTAGGGACAAGTGGGATGGCGAAACAGCTTTCAGAGGGGGGACGCAGGTAGTATCCAGTAAGTCGAGGGGGGTGTCCGAAATCACATGGCACTGACACATAGGGGGCCGATAAACCGCTTTTCAGACCCCCCCCCCCCGCCCCGCCTATGGTCGTTAAATGTTATTGTTTCAGGGGGTCTGAAACCTATCATGGGTTGTTGGATCGAGGTGGTGAATGATCGGGGATGGCGGAATAAAGAGAGGTTTAACACCAGACGGCCCCATAATCTATTTCGGGCACATGAAATATAACCCAATGTCCAAACTTAGGACAGCAAACCAATTCAGACTTATTACATCAAAAAGTTTTATTTTCCTATCTAAATGTTATTCTAAAGCAATAAGGGTGCATTTGAGCATGCAAACCCTATCAAATTTTCCTTTAAAAGAGACAAAGAATGTTCATTTCACATTAAACTACTCTAATCAGCTAAACTAATCCAGATTAAACAGTTGTATTAACTTTATTCACCTATTCTGCCTATATATCCTTAACCAAGATTAAACAATTTGGCTAAGTTATTCACCCTACTCTAATTAACATAAACTGAAATCAACTTGAACATGATTAAACTGTATGTTTCAAGCAGAAAGGGATTGTGGCATTTTAAACACGCTGCACACAATTTCATAAATTTATTCTTTACAAAGCCAAAAGGCTAGTAGTGGTACTTAAGCTAGCATCACTTTCATATTTATTCATTTTTTGTGGGGTTCATTTAACATTTCTTCTATTTTTCTATTTTTCTATTTATACCCTCTTTTCATTTTTCAATTTTCATTTTTCTATCTTTTTGGAAATCATTTGCAGAAAGCTATATTATTTACAATCTGAAATATTGAAAGCAACTATTCAATGATCAATTGATCCTGTAAATTATAGGACCCTAAGAGAATGAATGCTACCATGACATCGTACAAGTGCTAGGAAACCTGCCAAGAGTGTGGGGCCCCTGTGGGGATCTGCTGGGCATAGTGTACCAATCATGTCACCATCATCCCAAAAGTGGATCGCTAGTAGTCTCTGAACATCCATGAAGATATAAGGAGTGTTGTTTGCTACTGTGGAGACCTATGGCTCTCTATGCAAACCCTACATGTGCCAATGTGGACCTCTGGGGTCAGGGTCCCATATAGGGAAGCAAAACCCAAATGAAAACCACCTGCAATGCTGCATAAGATCCAATGCATCCCCTAGGCTTCCAGTACAATCAATCATTAGAATAATCGGATAATGGAGCTTACAAGCCATGGATAACAAAGTGGGCACTTCATAATGGCATAAACTTCCGTTGTGGGCTTTGGCGTGTGCTAGTGTCTCCAAACTCCAAAGGGGGTTAGCCAAGTACCCCATTAGGTGGGTTCAGCCCTTAGAGGAGATAGTATGTCCAAGGTACACCTTCTAATGGGGGTGGCAAGTGACAAATAGGTGAGATGGAATAGGGAATAAGGGGGGCAACCCTAGGCCACATAATAGGGCATAGGGGTAGCTAGATAAGGGGAAGGCCACACTTGGGTATATAATGTATAGGAGGGAGCAGTCATGGTACATGAGGTGCCCTAGCCTTGATTTTCCACCCTTCTTTATATGTCTTTTGCCTTTTATGAATTTTCTTTAATTAACTGCTCGGGGCTCAAAGGACAAGGACAAGAACATGATGTGTATAATATAGCAATGATTACCCCTTTTGAGGTAGGGCGGTTCATTGCCCTCTAGGGGATGGGACAATCATGGGTTCCTGAATGATAGAGGAGGCTCAGCTAGGGCCTATGGAACCAAGGTGATGGCCATGGATGGGGTAAAGCCCATGTGTCGAATTTTTGCCACATGCTAATTATTTTTGTCCCAACCATCTTTTGCATTTTGTGGTACAATTTCCTGTTAAATGTGGCCAATTATGCTTTTTCTTATTTTTTTAGTTGCTTCAACCTTTGGGGTATTATTCTAGGCCTGACCCAAGGTGGGGGCAAAGGGGATAGGGAGGTTAACCCTATGTAGACCCAGTTGGGAGAAATGATGATGAATGGGGGTATATTGAGTGGAAAAGGAGTAGTATGTGCGGGTAAAGGAGTGGGACCACGCACCCAAAATCGAGTTTTCCCAAGTAGTACCACCCTAGAACCAAATGGTCAATAAAGGAGATCCCTCAGGACTAAGATCCAAGGGTAGAAACCAAAAGAAATCAAGAGGACAGGAGCACAAACTAAGCCCACTCTTTCCGCCAAATCCCCCCATCGATCCATACCCAGAAGTATCCATGATAACTAAACCCAATACTCAATTACCAAATGACAAGACATACCTTTAGATTCGGGAGGCCCACCTTCAAACATACGATCAATACAAGTGAGTGAGGGACCACATGGCTAGCTTAGGTGGCAGAGAAATGGCACAATGAGCTAGTAGGAGGCATCAAGGGGCTGCTGGCTGCCGGCTGAGGCTCATCATGGAGAAAATTCTCTTGGGGATATCACCCACAAGGTGGTGGGTAACAAGTTTCAAGAGAAGGCTGAGAGAGCTCTAAAGGAAGCTGAGATAGCTTCTAGAGAAAGAGGCTGTGAGAGACTGCTAGTGGAGAGATTCTACAGCAAAAAGAAAGAAGGAGACTGAGATAGCCTCTACTGGAAGAGAGAAAGCAAGGGGAGAAGGAGTTAGAGGCTGAGATAGCGATTCCGAAAGGAGAGAACAACTACAACAGTGTGGAGAATACCAACAGGCCGAGTTCCTAGTCTGATAAAGTAGCACACAGCCCAGGAGACTGGCAGAAGTTCCAATGTGAATTCCTGAGCAGAACAGCAGCATGCAAACTAAGGCAAAGAGGGCAGTCTGACAAGGCCAAAAATCTAGGCAGGAGAGCAGACTTCCATTGCTGAAATTCAAAGAGCTTTTCAGCATATTTTTCCAGGCTGGAACAGGCCTGATTTTTAGGAGATCAGACCCATAATTTTAGGTCTCTGCACAGATTTCAAGGCTGAAATAGTCAGCCTGTCAGAGCAGATTTCAGTAGGAAATTTGAAGATCTGTGGCACATATTTTGAGGATATTAATTGTTGTTCAGTGGCCCAAATTTTGTGGAGCAAATTATGGGCAGACAACATGAAATTAATGCTGGAAAGCTCACTCAGTGGCATGCAATTCAAGGAGCAGTGGTTGCTGGACTATGACCGAGTTTTCAAGGGAGAGATATAAGTACCCTTGAAATGTTTTAAATGTTGTAAATAATTTCTCTGAGATAAGCAATAAAAAGTCCTTATAGCTGGTTTTCCGCTTGTTTCTTTCCAGGGTCTGAGATTAACTGAAAATAATTGTGTACAAATTTATGTGTGTGCTTGCTTGTGTTTTTTAACAACTGAAAGTGTGAAAGGCAAAAGTGGTGGTAGCCTAGTAGAATTTTATCTGAATGTATTTCATGTTTATATATCAGCCATGTGAAATGGGTTGTGGGCATTAAACAATGATGTGCAAAACAAGTTAAAACTGGAGGGGGGGGCTAAAAGGACCTTAAAAAAATTTCTACATATAATACAACTACAAGGAAAAATTTTGAAAATTAGCAGTTTGTCAGTTTCCTGATTAATTTGCCTCGAATTTCCTAACAGTTACCATCGTCTTACAAAAGAAAGGTGTTTTCCATATATAAACTACAAATTTGTTTGAAACTCCAAATTGTCTTCATCAGTGTCACCATACATCTAGAAAAAGCATGAGAAAAGTGAGGTGAAGACTTATATAATGGTAATGACCACATCCTAACCTGCTTGTGTGCATTAGTAAGAATACTAATTATTAAGAATACCTCTGTTGAAAAATTTGCTGGCGCAACACCCTTCAATGAAGAAATGCGTCGCCGTGTGTGAGTTAACCTTGAAGTAGAAACACAACCTTCATAATTTCCCATCAGTTTAGCAACCGTAAGCTGCAAAATAGAAAAGAAAAGAAATTAGGGATGTCCTGATTGCTAATATAAATAGAAACATGCTAAGAAGGTTTTTATTCAAATTTCACACTTTCTTCTTAAGAAATAAGCTATTGAGTCAGAAATCCAGACTTCTCGTTTATAGATATTTTATGTTAACATAGGGGTGAAGAGGAAGTGCATCTGAATCAAGTAAAACACATACATTTTCCTTTTCTTCTTTGGCATTTTCATTAACAGGATGTATGTTCGACTTCTGGTCCTCAATACTGCTCTGTAGTGAGGAGACACACGAATATTTCTCAGTCAATCAGAATTTTCCCTCCAAAATCAGTGGAGAATTATACATATGATCTTCTCCATGGTGAACAGTTGACGTTTGCATCTAAAGTACAAA
Organism: Pinus taeda; assembly: GCA_000404065.3. Lineage (NCBI taxonomy): Eukaryota > Viridiplantae > Streptophyta > Pinopsida > Pinales > Pinaceae > Pinus > Pinus taeda. Next base: position 347,002 of record APFE031183760.1, read on the forward strand.
CGTAAAATCCAGAAAATGTAAGGTCCAAATGTACCTGTGGTTGCATTAGTTCTTCTGAGTTGCTACCAATTGACATGAGTTTAGAACCTGCAAGTAAGAATTAATAAGAGGTATGCAGAACATGATAAAGTAACAACTTCCATCTTTCATCTCAGTTTAAGTTAACTGTTGGGAAGTGGTCCAATCAAATGAGTTTTAATGCTTCAAAATTCTAACCATGTGTAATTTTCAAAGCTTGTCAGTAAGTTGATCAAATAGGAAGTTGAATTACATGACTTGTATCCCCCATTCTAACCTTGCCAATCCTACCAAGCTTCGTAATCTCCTCACCCACCATGAATCATCTAGGATGATAACATTTTTCTTACCAGTTTCACATGTAACAATTTGTTTCTGCTATAACTGAGTTGTATATTAAGTATATATACCCGTTTTCTGTAATAATAGATGCTTCCACACATCCCTAAAATATGTAAAGCAAGAATTCCTTCAAGTCTACTGACCTGTTTTATTATTGGTAACAAGCGAACTCAAACCAAAAGAATTATTTGACTTTTGTAACTGAGAGATCACTTGTGCTCCAACTATATTTGCAAACATTGTAGCAGACTCCTTATGGTTCTCTGTAAGGCCCACATATAGCATTTTATCCAATCTCCTCTGCATGTAAGTGCACTTATTTATCTTTGACCTCCAATGAAAGTGTCCCAAAAGCATAAATTTCAACAAAATGTCAAACAATGTGCTGAGATGCCTATCATGTTTTTGGGAGTTACCTTTGCCACTTGCAATACATACTTCCCAAGAGACGAGTACTTCACCACACACTGGCGTATTTCTTGAGCTCCTTCTATATAGGAGTTATTAGTCAATCCCGCTACCTGTCAAAATATCTGATCATAAGTGTTTTAACAATAAACCACGGACTTGGAAAAGAAAAGACACAGCAAATGTGCCTATAGCAATGTTTTCGATTGCAAATAATTTTAGCCAAGCCATAAATAAAGCTAAGATCGTGGAAAATAAAACTTATAGAAGCTGTAATGAAAGGCATCAAAAGTTGGAACTTAAAGAAAATAAATTTTTGAGAATAAAGAAATTTACAAAAAAAAAAAATGCAGCCTCTAAAATCTTCCATTTATTCCTCTACTAAGACCATGAGATTTGGGCATTTCCAATCCATCAATTGAGGCTGAAGTATTTAAAAGAAAAGAATACTCACTAACATAAACACGTCAAGATAGGAAAGAAGACTCCTGGAAGTTCAAATATAGTTTGGTATGTATAGAGTCTAGACGCCATATGCACTTTAACAATCTAGATCTGTACATGAGAGGCTAGAAAAACATAAAATCTCAGAATGTACTATCTGCATTTGTCAAACCTAAAAGGGACTTCAAGTTCCATCATAATACTGATTAGGTTGTAGACACCAGTTATCATGTATCAAAAGTTGGTTCATCCACCAGCATCTAATACTGTAGCTATAGGAGTTAATAGAACAGAATATCTTTATTTACATCCTCCAGAGACCCTCTATGATCTACAGGATGGAGTAAAATAGTGACAATAAAATTTAAACAAAATAATATTACCCTATATATATATCTTATATATATATATGACAGCATAACCTTCCCCATGGTTGTAACATATATATTTATAAATATTTATGACTCCTAAACTATATGGCATCATTCTAGACATATGATTCATGAAAGCTTAAGATACATAATCACAGGACTCGGTAAGGTCAAACCATACTCTGCAATTTGACCCAGCCTGGCCTGACAACTAGGTTGGGTCAAAGTAGAACCCTCCAGACCCACTCTAACTCACCAGACTCAGCTTTGGCAGGCTTGCCCTATAAGTGAATTTGAAAAGGCAGCTCCTTTTCACTATGCGTTTTAGCAGTTACTAAAAATAGTCTATTTTTTAAACATATGGTGACTGAAGCGTTATTTATTTGGGCTGCTCTTTATATGAACAAAATATTGAATCCATTCTATTTAAATTTATTTGGGCCACACTTTATTGATGATTTTAGCAGAGAAGGACGAGGCAGGCACCTTTATGGGCAATGTCTTTCATTATGTTTTCTAACCAACCCCTATATAAGGTTTCATTATTTGTCCTGCGGCTCTTCCTTTTCGCTTTATATGGCTTAAACTCTTCCACCACTAAGTTTTCTTACAATACTGCTGTGATAGAACAAGTTATTTTACATGCAGTGATGTTGGGAGAATGGTGGTGAACTTCATAGTTACAGAGAAGATATGATGGTTTTACAGATAATAGCGTTGGAAATTCTGCGAGGGGGGTGAATCAGTGCTTCACTTCAATTAGTTATTTTTTAATAGTTTAGAGCATTAATTAACATTAGCATCAAATCAAAACATTAATCAACACCACCATTCAACAATGCACTATATCAAAGACAATGGACACGAGATTTTTAGGTCAAAACCCTTCCGGGAGAAAAACCATCGAACGCTTCTTAATATAGGTCCTCAAAATTTATGTCATTAGGAAGCTCCAACTCTCTAATTTACCAGCTACAACAAGGACACTCCAATGCCTTGGTTTTATCAGCTCTAACTTAAAGAATGATCAAACTGGAAGGATGCTCCAACACTTTGGTTTTAGAAGCTCCGACTGAAAAGATGCTCCAACACCCTGCACAAGCTCCAACCTACCCTAGCACCACCCTATCGCCCTGAAGTGTTCTTAGGCTCCAACCTGAAGGAGACTCCACTCTCCGCCTTGCACCACCCTACAACCCCACTCATCAAGCCACCATTTGCCCTAAAGGCTCCAACCTTCAAATCACCTCAATGGACCATGTTCCACAATTTTCAGACTGGATCCACCTCTATCTAATATCAACACAAAAACAAACTGCAATACAATCTCTACCTAATCAAATCTGCTTAAGCGCAATATGTGCATCAAACCCTAGCTTCAAGCAACATCAACCTGTCATCAAACATCCAGCCATACAACCCTGGTTCAACAAGCAAGTTAGAAGCACTGGAAACCCTGGCATTCATCAGCTGCCCACACAAGCCAATAACTTTTCTCAAGCACTTCTGACAAACCCTAACTCAACAATAGCCTATCAATACTATACTATCATCCTTTGTGTCAATGCACCAACAGTATAACATGCCAAACTTCTCTGCAACGCAAGCTCTGTTGTCTCAAACCCTAGTTGTCAATTCTTGCTCAGACAAATGTTATCATGTAAACACATACCAGTGACATATATAAGGGACAGCAGTGATACAATATCACTTGTAACAATAAGAGGTGAAGCAGTGCATGCATGTCAAGCTCTCCCTTTCTTCCAGATATGCAATTTTAAGCCAAACTCTGTCAATTGCCAAATTAAAAAGCTACTCGTTGCCAACTCATAAACTGAACCTTTTACAAATCATACTCTCATATTGCTGATGTATACCTTGGATGTATAATCCCTGCTCAACAACAGAATTGCCCCTTGTGTACTGAAGATGATGAGTATATACCTGAAGATGTTTGCCAATAATTTGATTTTTTCTCTATCAATATGTGCCCAACAAACCTTTGACCAGACAATATGAAGAGATCAGATACATGGCTAGAATCTGGCCCACTTCATTCAACAATGGTGCCTTAGATACTGTTTTGATAGCTGTTGAAATACCTGAAGCCAAAAACCCTTAACCAAAATTAAGAATACAGAAGATAGTTAGAAGGAAACTTTTCTTTAACCCAGGTCTGCTAGGATAAAGGATAGACTTATAATAACGCCTTAGAGTAACACACAGATCAAAGCATAACCAACGAATAACCCTCAGAACAAGATGAAGATCAGTCACAAAACTCAAAGAGTTGTAAATTAATGCAAAAAGAATACCTTTGACCAGATCCAAAAGAAGGGTCCGAATTGGCCTTGCACAGCACAGTGAAAAAAATTGTTTCAATCTGCCTTTTAGCAATGTTCAGATTAGATCTCACTGAAGGTGCTTCAGATAGCTCAGATTAGGGCTCAGGTAGCAGTGAATTTAATGCCTTGGAGATTTCAACAGAAAGGTTCTTCAAGCTGCCAACAAACTTGCAAATATGCTTCTCAAATTGGTGTGGAATAACCCTTAAATTCTGTGTGACATGTCACTTCCTCAGCGCCAAATTGAAGGTTATATGCCTCTGCAACAAAGATCGGAATTACTCCATTCAATTACACAGGACTGCCATCAAAATCAATACCACAGAGATCTGGAAAGAGCGCCGAATAGGCCTCAATGTTAGCCCTTAACAAAAGCAAATTCTTCTCTAAAGGATGACCCAAATAACCCTTAAAATCTTTTCACAGAAGGAAGTGGCATCTGGAAACAAACCTCAGGTATGAGCCTGCAACAAACCTTAGGTCCGAGCCTGTAACAATACCTCAGATCCAAGCCTCAGAAGGCTCCTCTACCAGGGCGAAAGAGCCTTAGAAAGACTGCCTCAAACAAACAAAGTTGCCTCAGAAAGGCCAAATCTGCGCTTGTCTGAGGGACGAAATTTTCTCAACAGAATTCTCAAAACAGACCTCACAAGATGCTTCCTGAATCAGCCTTCAAAACCCAGTCATCCCCAGTGAATTACCAAAAATAAAAGATAAAAGAATAAGCCCAACCACTCTATGAAACTCGGCCGACTTCCTTCTGATTTTCAAGACTACAAAGGCCATAGAACTCGCAGAAATAGTTCAGAAATAAGTGTGTGAGCTTGTGTTATTTTGAGGGGAAATGAGCCCTAGTTTATAGAGGTCGAAGGGTCATTAAAAGATGGGAAGCCGACCTGATCACTAGGAGGGAGCCAACCCTCGAAAATACTAAATTTAAAATTCAATTTTTTTACAATTTTGAAGCCAAAATAATTCACCAACTTTAGGACAGACTTTAATTCAAATTTGATAATTTATCCTTGATAACATCTCCTATTGACTTTGACTAGGCTAGGCCTTTTCAATTTTAATTTCCTTGTATAATATAAAATTGCTTGTAACACCTCCTCTGGGGTTCCTTGACCAAAAATTGGGTTTTCAACTTCGAGAAGCCATATCTCCTCAACCGAGAGTACCCACTTGGTGTGCTACATACCATTGGAATCGGCACGACATGGACAATCAATTGATGATGGTCTCGAGCTCAAAGTCACTGCCCTTTACATCCATTTTCCTCAACATGTGCGAGGCAGCTAGGGTTTCTTGTCCTCTCTTCCAGGGCTTCATGTCATTTGGAGCTTCCAATCAATGCAAACTAGACGAATATTAAGAGCATTCAAGTTCCGAAATTGGCATCAATGACAACACCGTTCAACAAATATAAATGTGTTTGTTACCAACCAAAAGTGAGTGACCCCTAGGAAAAGCTTTTCTCCTATTTGTCTAATCCAGTTGATAGCCAGCAACCCCTGAGAGCCACTTTGTAGCCGATGCGATGTGCCATTCATATCTCCGTCATCTGCATCAGTCATATGTTTCCTCGCCCATTTGGTTAGAGCACATGTTGGAAGGTGGGCTTCTGATCAAAAGGTACTTTATTCATTATGCGATCGGATGCTTATGCTTGTTCATATTTGGGCGTTTTGGCATAGATGTTGGGGTGACCTAGAGGAAAGAAGGGTCTTGGTCGTAGCCTTGTTCCCTGACATTAAATGGGTGGTTAACTTTCTATCCTAGTCTAATGGGACCTCCCCTAATGGCACATGGCTTTAGGAAGGGGTACTACTTCGGAAGCCATGTTTAGATCGCGTAGCCCCATCTATCCCTATTACATCCTTACCACTTTCCATCTTACAATATGAGCCCCTTTTCCACCTCCCTTCTTCGGGTCAACTGACCATTGGTTCATTGGAATTTGGCATACACACATCCTCATACCTTGGGTAGGGCCTCAAAATGCACCCTAGGAGGTTGATGCAACTAAAAGAATAGAAAAGAGCATATGATGGCCACAAGAAAAACAAAAGTAAAATCAAAATGTAAAAGATGATTGGTGCATACAAATTAGCAAGTGGGCAAAAGCCAAGCGTGAGCACTACCTCTATCATATGGACATCACCTAGTTCCTAGGCCAATGTTGCCCTATCTCATACAAGACAAGGAACCCTTGCATGTCCCAACCCCTGATGGGCAATGCACTGCCTCATACTAATGGGGATAATAATTGCTATACATTATACAAAGCAAGCTCACATTCCTCGAGCTACGAGCAGTAATACAAGAAAACGTAAAAAAAAAAAGTAAAGAAAAAGTAAAAAACGATATAGAGGGGTGGAAAAACAAAGGCCGAGGTAACCCATGCATCCATGATTGCTCCCTCTTCACATCTATACACCCAGGATGAGGTATTCCATCATAGTTGGTCCCTTTGACCACGACACTTGGCCATGGAGTTCTTTACCCCTCTGTTCCATCATTATTAACATGGCACATATCGATTGAGGGGTGAGCTGAGGACATGTCACTTCCCTTTGGGGTTTGGGAACACCTAACGGGTCGTCTATTAACCACTCCTACCTAGGGAGGTAACACCATTATGTGACTAAGGCCCCAATTTTGGAAAAGAAGCCACATATGAAGTGTTATTATGCAAATTTATTTCCAAGTTAATTCACTTAGATGCAATAATAGTTAATGTACCTGATACTAGATAGTGAAAGTTGTAGCACCAGATATTGTGTGTGATTGGCAGGTGGTTCCATCCATTGGTCCGGGCAACTTAATTGGGGTCTAGGTCCTCCAAAGGTACATACGAACACCCATAGGTGATGCGTTGAGAACCATGGAACTCCAGAGCATTATAGAGCATAATTCATAGCATGGGCACCTTCAACACCAACAACTTTTGTACTTTGCCCTATATTATTCATGGGATGATGCACCTAGACTAGTATGCCCCTAGCTAGCTTAGTAGTACATACATGGTGTGGTAGTTGATGCAGGGCCTAAATGAGGTTTCTCTTATTCCTTAAGACATGGGAGGGCTAGCACCATCTTCAATGTCCTCAACATTGGCAAAAGATGGAGATTCTATCACTTGGAGACCCATGAGACCCAATTTTTTGTGCCAAACCAACATTTGGGGGCCATAGAATGATATGCACCAGGATACAAGGGCCAACCCCTAGATCTTGATTTTAGAGACCTTTTACACTTGTCATGGCACCAACATCAGCCTTCTAGAATCCCACGCAAACATGACATCAGTAGTTCGGCTAGTATTTGTGAGATAAAATTGAAATTGCAAAATCTACTAGGTCGACATGTGACCTGGGAGGTCGACATGTGACCTGGGCCATTATTTGCAGATTATTTTATGATTATAGGGGCTTGTAGGCTAAAATAGGTTATGTTAAAGCACGTATATATTGGAGAGACCTCATTTGATCTCTCATCATCATCACACTTGGAATTTGGCCTCATAGAGGAAACTCACAATTGCTCTTTTGTAGATTATATTAGATCTTGGATGCATTATGATGTTTGGAGCTGATTTTTGGACATTCTTTGGAGCTATTCTTTGGATTAATGGATGGATTTCTTGCATATTGTCTCCTACGTACTCTTAATTGTTGAAAATCTATTTTCTATGTCAAATGCATGGAATGGTTGATTCTAGTTCATGCTAAAATTGTGCCCTAATTTTATTGGCGATTAATTGAATGCTAGATAGATGAATATTGCGTTCATTACTCATACATGACATGTAAGAGTTCTACAAGTGGTGACCTCCTAGTAGCTCTCCCATAAAACTCCATTATTCCTTTAAGTGGGTAAATGCTTGAAATTCGTTGCTAGGGCACCAAATTTCAGCCTCCTTAGAAGCAAGATTAGCTAACCTAAGACATCCTTGACTCCATATGCCCAAAGGATAAGGCACTAATCCAAATTGTTGGTGATCATTCTCACTTTTCTCCATATTTTTCTCTCTTAAATTTCGATCCTTTCAAGGCTAGAGAAGGAGCTAGGGCTTGGTGGAAATTTCTAGGGAAAGGGAGGATTTTGGTGGTTGGAGAGAATAAACATCAAGTGGGCAGGGTTTACGACAAAACCTATTAATTTGGTGGGCATCCACTTCAATTTCATCCATAGAATATCTTGCCCTAAGTGTTTTCCCTAAAAGGGAAACTGTAGTTTTTCTTCCCTCAACTTAAGGACTTCCTTGAAGGTTTCATGAGACTTGGCCTAACTAATATACACTGTAAGAAACCTTTCCTCCTTGCCTTCATCTTGAGTTACTCAAACACTCGTCAAAACAATCAAACCCTAGTTATTGTGCCCTCATTTCCAGGTCTCTCATAGAAAGTTAATTGCTTCTTTGTGAAGCCTTGAACCTAACTTGTGTCTTTCTCGAAGAAGTCCTAGTGAGATCATTTCATACATTAACCCTAGAATATCTAGTATAAGTGATCTCCCTATTACCGAGACTCCTCCCATCAGTGAAAGTTCGCAAAGAGCAGCGGGTTTTGGTTGTGGTGACAGTGAGCCACTACCTCATTGTTGCTTATAAGTCTAGTTTATATATTGTAGGGTTTCCCTCTCCAAACCCTGCTAGATTTTGCGGCAAAAGTGTCCATTGCTCAAAAGAGGGCAAAACAAAGCCCATGGAGCATAAGAATTGATGGTGATAAGGTGTTATGTTAAGGCACTCCGTGGTGAAAAGGTCATCAATTCAAAACCCCATGTGCAAAAATCCAACCATGCTAAACGCTGGTGTGGCCCAAGCCGGGTGCGATCCCTAGGTGATTTTGACGGCTTAGATGCCTCTAGGTCACAGTTACTCAAGCCACAGGTTATCATACTAGTCATCTCAAAACTCACATTACCTAGCAAACAAAAAAAAAAGGCAAAACAAAGAGATTCAGAATAGCAATGCTACAAGTCCAAAAATAATATGAAAACAAGGACAATCTATGAGTTTGTTTTGGGTGACACAAACTGTGGTAGTTATAAATTGAATTTTGGCAATTGTTATTTAAGATACTTTTTGACCATTTATTGTATATTTTAAGAGGAAATTTTTTTAAAGAGAAGCGTTTTAGTTTTGATTAGAAGAGACGACAATGTTTCCTTTGAGTGCAGAACTCCTCTTCATTTTCTATAATAGCACATCTCGGACAAGAAAGAAAATGACAGATGAGTATACAGGAGGAAGAATGAATGAGGCAGAATGAAGAAATATGTTTTCATCTTTATTTTCCAATAAGGAATAATGGAGAATGAGGGTTCTACAAATGGGGTTAGAATTTATAGAGAGGAGAGAAAAAGGTAGTCATTAGAGAACAAGAATGAAACAGATCTGAGAAACTGAATCAGGGTCCAGGATGTGGCTCCAATGCCACTTATGATGTTTCATATGGTGCTCACAGTGTGCCATAGGCATTCATAAGTGAAGGCTTAGTGCCATATACTCTAGAAA